>JAHBCN010000831.1:186819-196994 GCA_019359885.1 Listronotus oregonensis | reverse complement strand
AATTAAAATCTTATGGATAAATATTTTATATAGAAATACCATGGCTTTAAGTACTCCTATGAACTAACAACATTAAATTTATAGTTACTTACCGTTGCTGATTAATTCGGTATATTATTGCAAAGAAATATTTTTTAAAAAATATGTACTAACAAACTGTACTGGCGGACGCTACAAGTGTAATGGCCGCGTGTCGTTTTAACGGGAGCCCGAACGGATCGACAGTTTTTTATGTTCCATTGTAGATGTCACTACTTGGCACGAATTCTTTAGAATTATTACCGTCCCGACTTGGGTTACTCTCCCCTACAAAAAAATTTAGCCAAACATATCATATTGCAGGTCTTAGCTCATTTCAACATTTAATCTGTGCTGAAATGACCCAGGACTCACTGCGAGGACATATGTATATATATATATATATATATATATATATATATTATATATATATATATATATATATATATATATATATATATATATATATATATATATATATTATATATATATATATATATATATATATATATATATATATATATATATATATATATATATATATATATATATATATATATATATATATATATATATATATATATATATATTATAATAATAATACATGAACTGACAAGTCATCTCAGAGAATAACGAATTTCAGTGTTTGATATTAAGTAAATTTAATTTCACCTTCATTTCACAAATATTTTTAATAAAAAAAAGCACAATAAGCACTTCTCGAAAATATTATTTTTACTTTTATAAATGTCAACAAAATTGTCTAGAGATTTTAGACAGTTTTATGTTGGTACGCCAGGGACCGGCGAAACAATTGAATGGCCAACTTTATAAATTTAAATTATTTTTATTTTTCGCGATTTAAATTTAAAAAGTAAGCGCAGTGAATTGTTTCGCGGCTCCTTAGTGTACCAACATAAAATTGTCTTAAGTCCCTAGGCAATTTTGCTGACATTTATAAAAGTAAAAATATTATTTCTGGGAAGCGCTTGTTGTGCTTTTTTTATTAAAAATAAATGTTAAATAAAGGTAAAACTAAATTTATCGTATAAGTGTATTACCATAAAATCTTCCATTTTGGGTGTAATCAGTTTTAAGAAGGAGGAATTTTGGGAAAGTTTGAGCAGATTTAAGGTTAGGTTCGAGTGGGGCGTTATAACTCAAAAACTAGCAGAGCCCGCAAAAATTTGATTTCAGTTTCGTGATCAGCGCCACAAAAAACCCCTGTACACAAAATTTCAATAAAATCGGCCGTGGGCCCGGTAAGTAAAAAATTACCAAAACGACTTCATCCACAATTTTTTTTGTTTCAAATAATATTATTTACAGTATATTTTATATTGCAACTTTAAAAATCGTGCAATTTCGTCGGTGGTTTTCTTTATAAGACCCGTTAAAGCAAAAATCCAACGATTTTTTAAATTTTAACCGGTTCTATAGACCAAAAACTTTTATTTAAAACTTAAAAAAAACCAAAAGTAGTGGATCTTTACCAGACCCGCGACAGGACCACGACCCTTACCACAACCGACGCAGAAACATTTGAATCTTTTATCTTTTGTCCTATCTGGCAACCACGCAATATTTTTGATAAGTCTGGCAACACCTTGACATTCTAATCTAATGTCATTCGTCAAAATTCGTGTTTACAATTTTTTGTAAAATTAAAAGATCTAGTAGTGTTTGTTCGTTGTCTGGATATTTAGAAATAAATAGTGTACACTTTTTTTTTTACGTAAGCGCTCTTATAGAAGGTGTATTTTAGGACTACGTAGGTTGAGAAAGTGTAAAATAGTGTAAACTATTTCTGCATAACAGAACTATAAACTACTACTCAGGTACTTAACATCCATGAATTAAGGGCTAGTATATAGTTGATCTTTTTAAAAAAAGAATGGAAATGTCCAATGGAGTTAAAGACGAAGAAACACGCATTCAGGATCCTAATACATCCAGTATCGAAAGTTGGTCGAATAAAGAAGAAAATGTTCATAATTCAGCACTTCTCTACATTGCTGTAAGTACCTTTAAAATCTCTATATCATCGCTCCAGAATAATTTTTAAATTTTTGTTTTTTCAATATATGATAGGGTGTTCTGGGTTCTTTCTGGTAAAGTACTTCGAAAAAATAAAATGCTGTTTGTTACCCTCCTACATAGTTTGTCTTGGTATAATAATTTTGACTTAAGTTCAGAATAATACAGAGATATATAAATATCTCTAAAATACATATATACACTTGTCTATCCCAACTCAAAAATGCAACAAAATTTAGATCAACATTAGATGCTTTTTAGGTACTATTAAGGTGAACAATTGATAAATTGGGTGCACTAACGATAATTAGAAATACTGAAAAAAAAAACTGTGGTCAGGTTTTGAAAATTTAGCAGGCCCATCATCAAAGAATTACTTTTTTAATGATTTAAGTAGATAAAAATTTAGTGCTATTGAGTGCTTTTAGGAACTTATCAGAATTCTCAAATAATATTTCTCCAAATTAATTAAAAATGGTAATTGTCTCAAAAGTTGCCTCCTCTCCGATTTTGACCAAATTTGGTATACAGGGGTTTTTTGGGGCTCTGATTACGAATCTGAAAAAATATTTTTTCGGCAACGTTTCGTTTTCGAGATATTCATAATCAAAGTTGAAAACCAAACTAACCTTATTTACACTATTCCTCCTTCTTTTTGCACAGAATTCTTGATTTTTACACTAAATTGGCACATAATATTTTAAAAACACTTTTTAAAAACTTGTTTTTATATCTATTTTACACCTTTTTTCCATTTAAACGCAAACCTCCACTTTCACACGTCGGGTCGTGCCCAACCATTTATACACTAAGGAATCATGGCCGCCTTGCGAAAGTGAAGTCGAATTTAATGGAAAAAGGTGTAAATAAATAAAAATATAAGGTTTTAAAGGGTGCTTATAAAATATTGTGTGTCACTTTATATATAAATCAAGAATTGTGTACAAAAAGAAGGGAGAATATAGTGAAAATAAGGTTAGTTTGATTTTAAACTTTGATGATGAATATCTCGAAAACGAAACGTTGCCGAAAAAATATTTTTTCAGATTCGTAATCAGCGCCCCAAAAAACCCCCGTATACCAAACTTGGTCAAAATCGGAGAGGAGGCAACTTTCGAGACAATTACCTTAAAAATTATATGTCTTCGAGATTTCAACCGCTACAATGGTCAAGGTGTAGAATTTTATAAGTTATTGTTTTTTTTGTAGATAATGTGGTAGGAACTTATTTATGAATATAAAAATGATTTTACTATAAGTAATAACCAGCATAAAAGTAGGTCTGAAAAATTTTTTTGTTCATATCATGTCAGGACCGCTGATATTGGATTTTTCGGCGGTACAGCTTTCAAAACATCTTTTGAGAGACTTGCAACCCTCAGCTTATTTAAGTGCCCATTAAGTCCAAAACAATAGAAAAAAAAACAAGTCAGAATGTAATTTTCTACAGCCATAAAAGTCTCACAAATTTTAAAGGATTGTCAACATATAGAGCAACGTCTCTTTCTACCAGTGACACATTGAAAATTAATGTAGAAATATAAAAATTATAGATTACATAAGCAATTTAGTGTCAAAATTTAATTTTGGTATTCTTTTTCTTCCCCAATGGGGCCACTACCTTAAGATTTTTTGGCGGTACAGCTTGGATAAATATTTGAGCGACTCGCAACCCTCAGCTCATTTGTGCAAGTGCAAAACGATAAAAAAAGAAACAAGTGAGAATGTAACTTTCTCTAGCCATAAAAGTTTAACGAATTTTGAAGAAGTGTCAAGCATATACAGCAACGACTATTTCTAACAATGACACATGAAAATTATAGATTACATAAGCAATTAAGTGTCAAAATTCAATTATGTTAATTGTTTTTTCTTCCTCGATGGGACCCTTAACTTTGGATTGCTTGGCGGTACAGCTTGCAAAACATTTTCTCCAATACATGCTATCATCAGCTAAATTTGGCGCTTATTTAGTGCAAGACGATTAAAAGAAGAACAAGTGTAAATGCAACTTTCTTTATCTATCTATTCATATACAAGCTCAAAAAAGCTTAATATGGTTAAAATTCATCAAGTTAGTCCACTGTTTTAGAGAAAACGGTGGTTATTGTCTCAGAAATATATACATAAATATATAAAATATGACAATATAACTATCTTGAAACTCCTTCCGCATTCGCCATAATCGTGGTTCTTGTAAGACTACTTTTGATTTTTTTTAAGTCTAAAAAATAAGAAAACAAATTATAGTTTAAAAAAGCTAAAAAACACGCTTTTATAGCAAATGGGACTAAAAAGTAGAAAATAATTTTTAATATTTTGATTATAGTAAAAAAGTGTGGGGTGCTTGATATTTAATGTTTTAAATTGCACTCCATGCTTTTTTACTATAATTAAAATATTAAAAATTAAAAAAAACTTGTTTTTTTTTAAACTATAATTTATTTTCTTATTTTTAAGCCTTAAAAAAAAAGTATTCTTACAAAAACCTCGATTGTGGCGAATGCGCAAGGATTTTTCATTTCGACAAAAATATGTATTTTTTTTTATCCTGTCGATCCTGTTCAAGATAGTTATAAGATTATTATATTGTCATATTTTATAAAAATATATATATATATATATATATATATATATATATAAAATATATATATATATATATATATATATATATATATATATATATATATATATATATATATATTATTTTATATATATATATATATATATATATATATATATATATATATATATATATATATATATATATATATATATATATATTTTTGAGCCAACTAGCTTAATTAGCCGTTTAATCAACAGCCTCTTTACTAAACAGGGATTCAATAGCGGCCTGAATGATATTCAGCCATAACCTTTTTTACAACATTTAATCAACTGGCTGGCTAATGCTTAGGGCCCAAACGACGATGTAGTGACCAGGTGACAGGAATAAAAAAAAAAATCTGACATGGAAATTTTTATTAAATAAACTTAAAATGTAAAATATTACTGTTCTTTGAAAATCATGAGATCGATGTGGTTAGTTGTGGTTAGTTTTTCAACAAGTTTTCGATAGAAATTGCCTTAAAATTAAATTGTTTGAGTCCCCCAGCTAAATTCACATTATTATTTTCACTACACTCTCCCCTTGTACTATGTTCCATTAAACTTTGGGAAAACACCATTAAATTTGTTTGTCGACGCCATATTCATTGACAGTTTGGAGATTTTGGGTAGGTGGCAGAAAGTGGAAATTTTTTGAAATGAACAGGCCGGCGTGATGAAACCTCGATTGTAGTCATTGCTAGGGTTTTTTCAAATTTTGACAAAATATTATTTACGTTATTGAACAGCCTGTTCAAGTTAAGAGTTAGCTGTTAATTATATTGCTATTTTATATAATATATATATATATATATATATATATATATATTTTATATATATATATATATATATATATATATATATATATATATATATATATATATATATATATATATATATATATATATATATATATATATATATATATATATATATATATATATATATATATATATATATATATATATATATATATATATATATATATATATATTAACTAACTATAAACTATTATAACTAACTTGATGAATTTAATCTAAAATTTTTATATTTCAACATTAATTTTTGATGTGTCATGGGCAGAAATAGTTGTTGCTTGACACTTCTTTAAAATTCGTGAGACTTTTATGGCTGGAGGAAGTTACATTCTGACTTGTTTTTTTTACCGTTTTGCACTTAATGAGCACTTAAATAGGCTGGGGATTGCAGGTCTCTCAAAATTTTTTATCCATGCTGTACCAACAAAAAATCTTAAGGTGGCAGTCCCACTGCGAAAGAAAAAAAGTACCATAAATAAATTTTAACACTAAATTGCTTACATAATCTATAATTTTCATATTTCTACATCAATTTTCAATGTGTCATTGGTAGTTGGTAGAAAGGGTTGTTGCTCTATGTTGACACTCCTTCAAAATTTGTGATACTTTTATGGCTGTAGCAAATTACATTTTGACTTGTTTTTTTCTATCGTTTTGGACTTAATGAGGGTTGCAAGTCTCTCAAAAGATGTTTTGCAAGCTGTACTGCCAAGAAATCCAATATTGGCAGTACTAACATAATATGAATAAAGACATTTTTTAGACTTAATTTTATGCAGCTAATTACTTATAGCAAAATCATTTTTTATATTTATAAATAAGTTCCTATCGCGTTATCTGTAAAAATCCAGTAACTAAAAATTGTATGCCTTGACCGTTGTACCAGTTGAAATCTCGAAGAAATATAATTTTTTAATGAATTTAGAGAAATATTTGAAAATTCTATTAAGTTCCTAAAAGCACTCATTTATCACTAAATTCCTATCTATTTTAATCATTAAAAGAGTAATTCTTTGGGTCTGTTAAATTTCTGAAACCTTGCAGACCCAGAGTGTTTTTTCAGTATTTCTAGAATACTTAGTGCATCTAATTTATCAATTGCGCACCTAAATAGCACCTAATAAGCCCCTAATTTTGATCTTAATTTCGTTGCAGTTTTTGAGTTGGGTTAACGTAAATACTTATAAAATGCAATAAATTTCATCTATGTAATTCCAAAGGTTTTCCAAATATGCTAATTTTTATATTAAAATGCCCAATATCTCAAAACTGACTTTTTTTTATTTATAAGCCTACGTAGGTCATATGCATGAAATAAGGCCTGAAATAAGATAAAATTAAAATAAATTAAATGTTTGTAAAACTTTGGAAAATAACATAAAACCGTTTGATCTAGGGTTTCATAAATGTATAAATTGTGTGATTATTCTTTACAACTTGTCCATATATGTTTCTCTAATTCTAGTAATCATGGTTTGATATAATATAGATAGGTTTTGAATTTTCGGAATCAGAATCCCGAAAAAAAAATTAATCTCAAATCCCAGGATTCTAGATTCAATTTTAATAATATTTTTATTAAAAAATCCAACATTAGCAATAGCAAATAAAAATGCAGACATACAGAAAAAAATATAAAAAAACCACAAAGGATAAGTAAGTAAAACATCAAGCTACACTTAAAATTTTTAAAAAGGCAAAAAAAAAATTTTTGAAATTTTTGCTTAGTAAAAAAAAATGGGGATTTAAAACCACCAATATTTGTAAAGTTAATTCACAAACTAAGTTCAGTTGCAGATGTGACTGCTGAAGATAATTCTTTATTAGCTTCCACACTTGTTGGTATTGTCAGTAGATATTCATAACACTGATGTAATCTGTCAAAATCAAGTGTTTAAAGCATATAAATTAATTTCGTTTCTACTAAAAAACAATATGAAGTCCTTTGTATTAAAAAGTATTTAAACAAAATGGAACGCTTTCAAAATTAAATCGATCATTAAAAAAATCGTAATACCTCAATCCCGGGATTTTCGGGTTTAAAAACAAACCGGAATTTCGAGAACTCCACACTTTAAACCCTATTTATGTATTTTTTGATATTCTTACAATAAATTGTACAGTGATATGCAGTTTATATAAGGAATAGGTATCTCTGATTTTATTATTTTCTTTTTTACTACTACTTGGTGATTTATTATTTATTTTTATTAGTCCAAATTTCTGATAAAATACCCTTAGTTTCTTGGCTATTTTTTAATATAATTCTAAGTCATGTTCTAATTTTTCTGGCACCCCGAAAGTCAAAAAAACACCTCATTATCCACTTTTAATTACATTTTAGGTGGAATATATTAAAAATGAGAAATCCAAAAATAATGGCAACCGGACCACGCAGCCAAAGCAACCAAACTCCCAGGAGACTTACACAGATTTTGTCACCCCTCAAGTAAGTCCTCTTGATCCTAACATGAGTTCTGTAGCTCGATATAGCCCAGTACCAGGGCACTACCAAGAAAACCCCAATAATCAGATAGGACCCATTATTATTCATCAGTATGTTACAGAAGAAAATAATGCAAGACAGGATGGTTTTTCTGACCATATAACGGCAGAAAATTCTCTTGAAAATATATCCACAGAAATGCCAACAGTTTTATGCAATAATGATCTTCAATCAACTGATCATCACTATTTAGAGATGGTTGCAGATCAAAACGTTGATATTTGTAATGATGAGAATGTGCAATTAATACCAGAGGACAAGCAGCAAGGAGTCGAACTAGTGATTACTGATCACACTACGGGCAAGTATATTTGGATTTTTAACTGTTGGTATATTATTTATATTTATTATATATATATATATATATATATATATATATATATATATATATATATATATATATATATATATATATATATATATATATATTTTATAATGATATTAAGGGTGTAAAAGTATGATTCTCATGATTTTAATGGGCGATAGAGGAGCTCAAAATAAGTCGAAAAAGCCAAGAACATATGAGTCAAAAGTTAATTGTTTTCGAAATATGCCCTTTCAAAGTTTAAAAAAACACTTCGATGAAAAAGCCACACCGCGCCTGTTTCTTCAAAGCGAGTCTCAACTTCGAACGTTGTTGTGAGTTTTTTGCACTGTTTACACTTTTTTTAGGGAGATGTTAATTTACATAGAAATAATAAAAATTTCTTCCTGCAATTTATTTTCATATTAAATTTAAGTAAAAAACAATCAATTATTGTTTGGTTTTTATTTGTAATTAAAAAATAATTGTACTTACCATAAGAATAGGGCATATCATGGGATAACGAGGCTAGAAGACCGCAGACAATATTTTGAGCTACTTTTCTTTTATAAAGTAACACAAAACATCATAACATCACCTGTCATATTGGGTGGTATTGATTTTTATATACCACCTAGAAGTTTAAGAACGTCACCCCTGTTGTCTTCCAAGCATTATAATACCTTACATGCTCAGAACAAAAGTTTGTTAACTTCAATCAAGAGTTTGGAACTTCAAAATGAACTCCATGTAAAGGACATTGAGGAACTAAAAATAAATTTGGAGAAACGACAGGTGCTTGCCAACCAAGTGGTGCAAGAAACAGAAATCAACCCAATTTATGACACTAGTCTAAAAAGACGGCACCAAATTTTGATAATTGGAGGAAACGGAGCTAGAGGGACGGGATATTTGCTTAAACAATCCACTGGTAGTCGATACGACATAAACTGTCAACATCACCGAAAACGTTCATTCAGCGAGGTCGTTCATCTGTGTAAAACCTTATGTGGGAACTTTGGTAAAGGTGATTTTGTGCTTGTTTTCATTTCAAACTATGAAGCTGTAAGCAAATACTAAAAAGTGACTTAGTCGACTTACTTAAAATAACGGCAAACACTAATCTGATAATTGTTGATTGTGGCTACAGTACTCGTCGTCCAGTGCTTAACGAATTTTTACATAGGCAATACTGTTTTTTACGGAATTATTTATCTAATAATAGTAATGTTCCTTTCATACCCATCTTTGGTACTACTTTTGATGGTAACATGAACTACGAGACCAAGAGTGAACTTATCTCTTTTCTGGTGAAGAACTATATGGCTCCAGACACATGCCAAGACAATTTTTTATCCAACCGGTGGAAGGAAAAGCTCCGAAATTACTAAATATGTCGACTTATTACCAGAATGTCTGGGGATTACGAACGAAAACAAATCAGCTACTATGTTCGACAAGGGCATCGGACTTTGATATAATTACTTTGACAGAAACGTGGCTCACAGATGATATCCATAATTCCGAAATGTTTGACGCAAATTATCTAGTTTATAGATCAGACCGGGATTATAACGCCTTGGGTTGTACCAGAGGAGGCGGTACCCTGATTGCTGTAAAATCCTCCTTGCACTCATCTGTACTGCCGGGCTGCGACAATGTCTCCTTTGAAGACACCTGGATAATGATTAAAAGCAATATGTCCACAATTATTGTTGGTTGCATATATTTTCCTCCTAGATCGCCATTGGACTCGTTTGCGGACTTCATTAGGCATCTTGAAAAAATAAAGAAGAAATATAAAAACGCAAAAATTCTTATAACTGGAGATTTCAATTTGCCATCTTTAAAATGGATAAACACGAAGGAACCTTGACTCCGTCTG
>JAHBCN010000831.1:147993-186802 GCA_019359885.1 Listronotus oregonensis | reverse complement strand
CAAGTCGAAAAAGCTAAAAACATATGGGTCAAAAGTTAATCGTTTTCGAATTATGACCTTTCAAAGTTTAAAAAAGTTGGCAACACCGCGCCTGTTTCATCGAATGCGAGTCGACCGACGAAGATTTTTTGCTATGGTTTTCATATTTACTTTTTTTAAGGAGATGTTCATTTACATACAAATAATAAAAATTACTTCTTGCAATTTATTTTGATATTTAATATGAAATTAAATTTAAGTAAAAAACAAGAAATAATTATTGTTTGGTTTTTATTTGTTATTAAAAAATAGTTGTACTTACCAAAAGAATAGGCTAAATATAAATTTTAAAAACACAAAGTATTATGTTTTAAAACAACACTTTTGTTATTTTTCTTAAAGAATAAGATTTCTCGGTTGCACACATTCCATTTTTAAAAATCTTTGGTACATTTGCACTACGTTTGTGGTAAATTTAAAACATATCGGCACATTTTCCCGATTTACAATCATTATGTTTTAAAACAGCACTTTTTTATTTTGCTTAAAGAATAAGATTTCTGGGTTGCACACATTCCGTTTTTAAAAATCTTTGGTACATTTGCACTACGTTTGTGGTAAATTTAAAACATATCGGCATATTTTCCCGATTTAAAAACAAACAAAACTATCGCTGCCGGCCGGTGAGCAATATTACAGCTGACTTTACGTCAGACACCAGGATGCTCTGTTGCCAATTGTTTTTTAACTTTTTAACTGGGGGAAAAATTATTCATTTTTTTTTTATTTGTAGATTGTAACATTTAAAACTTAGTTTATTTTTTTTACCAAATGAATCTACTGATAAGTGTTTAAGACGAAAGTTTCCAATTCTTAAGATTTTTAGAAATAATTCTTCTTCTGAAGTTCTAACTTTGACATCGTATAGACAAAAATCTGTCAAGTTTAGACACATATGTTATATAGACTTTTTGACTTGTTTTGAGCTCTACTATCGCCCATTTAAATCGTGAGCATGATACTTTTTACACCCTGTATATATATATATATATATATATATATATATATATTTTAATATATATATATATATATATATATATATATATATATATATATATATATATATATATATATATATATATATATATATATATATATATATATATATATATATATATATATATATATATATATATATATATATATATATATATATATATATATATATATATATATATATATATATATATATATATATATATATATATATATATATATGTTTTCCAAAAAAAAGTCATTTTTGATAAAAGTTCTGCATCCCAAAAAATGTAGTCTACGAGGAGAATTTTTGATTTTTTTATACAGGGTGCCTCAAAAAATAAAAAAAAACATGAAGTGCCATAAAGAATAAAGTACCTTTATTTATCGTTTTAAAGTAAAATGGCAAATAAAAAAAGCTTTTAAATCCTATTCAGTGCTTACATAAAGAACCCAAGCTACATTTGTCCCCGGTACTGTAATAGCAGTTCATCCAACTTATCCGAAAAAAAGGTTTGTAGCATTTCCATGTATGAATTCCTGTTGCACGTGTTCTCAAAGATTTAACAGTTAGTAAAAATGGTTTCCCTCAAGGAGGTGAGAAAACGTTATGATCACATTAGACTGCAATTTGAAAAATGCATCTATCATGAAAGAGGTGTATTTGAATAAATAATAGTTCTTTTTGTTGTGCAATGTTTTTGTTTAATACGTTTCTTATGTAAGCACTGAATAGGTTTTAAAACCTTTTTTATTTGCCATTGTACTTTAAAACGATAAATAATAGTTTATTCTTGATGGTATTTCATGTTTTTTTTTATTTTTGGGTACCCTGTATAAAAAAATTAAAAATTCTCCTCGTAGACTACATTTTTTCGAGATGCAGAACTTTTTATCAAGAATGACTTTTTGTCGAAAAACGAAATTTTTGGTTCGTTTGTTCTATTGGGATGTATCCGTGGACATACTGTATATATAAATAAATTATAGGGATGTTTAAAAAGTTGAAATATAACAAGAGTTAAAAATTCACCATGCAAATATTTAAAAAAATGTTGCTCTAGTAAATAAAGTATTGGCGAACAGAAAATGCATAACTTTTTTGGTTCTAATGGAAATATTTCCATTTTAATTTTAAACATCATATAAAAAAGTATTGGGCATCAAATATTGCCGAATAATTTGGCACATAAGAAAATATTGGTTTTTATTCTAGAAAACGTAAAAAACTTGGTGGTTAAGGTTTTTTTATTCATTTTAGACCCTGACTTGTGGGTCGAAAAAATAAAAGTATCAACGAAAATAAAAATACCTGAAGAATCAAGATATAATTTATTGTTTTTTGGCCTCCTTTGGAAACTAAGTTAAAGTAAAAGTTCTTGCTTAGTGTTACGTGCAGTTAATATATTGTTATTTAAAATTATTGTCAATCTGGTAAAAATACAGTTTGTTTAAAAACTAATACTGTCTTAAAAATGTGTTTAAAGTTTGTTTTGTACGCCTGTATCTCAGTGGCGGCTCGTGGGTTAAAAAGTAAGGGGTTGCAATTCTAATGGTTCTTTAAAAAAATAAATAAATAACCACAATAAACTTAATGTAAATAAATAGACATACAAAAACTGTAATTAAAATCATACAAATAGCTACATATGTTACACATATAACCAAAATAACAACTTATACTTCAATAAATCGTAAATCAGCCGGCGAGATAAATAAAGGTTTGCAGTGGAACTGCAAACCGCATGCCGCTTATGAGACTAAATTCAGCGCCCAATGCCAAGATAGGCAACTCCATATACTTACGCTTACTCGTAATGAATCCAATTGGGTTTGCATTTTGATTGCAACCATCGGCATCGCATCGGCATCGGCTTCAAGGATGCGACGCGACGCGCGATTAAATTAATGATATTTTAGCAGTTAAGTTTTATAATAATTTGGCTGTTATTTCGAGATAACATTAATAAAACAATAAATACAGATGTTCGAATAAATATTTTTAAAAAATCTGTAACTATGTAATGATTAATATATATATTTTTAAAATTTTATTTTAAACCTTTTTTGGGGGTTGCGCAAACCTGCAAACCTAAGGAGGAGCCGCCACTGCTGTATCTACATAAAAACTTATGATAAATTTGTTAAGAAACAACGTTAAAATTTAGCCCAAATAATATTAATTTTAACATTTTGGAGAAATCTTTCTAAAAATGTAATAATAAAACTTTAGGTCTCTATAAGAAAACGAGGACTTAATTTATTGTTTTTGGCCTCCTTTGGAAACTAAGTTAAAGTAAAAGTTCTTGCTTAGTGTTACGTGCAGTTAATATATTGTTATTTAAAATTATTGTCAATCTGGTAAAAATACAGTTTGTTTAAAAACTAATACTGTCTTAAAAATGTGTTTAAAGTTTGTTTTGTACGCCTGTATCTACATAAAAACTTATGATAAATTTGTTAAGAAACGACGTTAAAATTTAGCCCAAATAATATTGATTTTAACATTTTGGAGAAATCTTTCTAAAAATGTAATAATAAAACTTTAGGTCTCTATAAGAAAACGAGGACTTGAAGATAACCTAAATAATGCGCCGGATTATTAATAACGGATTTATACAAAATAACACCTTTTTGCTGCGCAAACAGGTAATTCAATTGGAATAGTTCCAATTTTTAAACCAACTTTATATCTCTTACAGTAGGTATGCGAGATTCCCATAATATTTATACATTTGCGGGTGAACTCTGTTACCGCGTTTTTCTTAGGTGTAGTTTCTCCATACAACTTTCTTATTTTTTAACATAAAACAGTAAAATTAGGTCTGTTGGTATTGGATATAAATATGCTTCGTTTGGAGATCTTTGAAAGTGCATGCTATCTATCCCTTTTAGAGATCCCAAAACGTCCCTAATTTTGGCCTCTCTTCATATGTTTATAGGTAGTTTTTTTTTAATTTTGTACTGTACCGTGTACTGTCATTTCCACATTCAAAAACCGTCTGAAATTGCAAGGATGCGCTGACCAAACTGGGTCAAAACATCAAGGTTACATTACTGTGGATACCTGGACACACCGGCCTAGAGGGTAATGAATCCGCAGACCTCCAGGGCCGGATCCGGTCATCAGTATATCTTATGGAATGGCCAAGCAGTTCATATCAGCTTGGGCACAAAGAGAAAATCTTCGGTACTGGCATGGACTTTCGGGTCTTAGACACTCGAAGGCCTTAAGCCCACCGAACCAACAATGTACTGTCAAACTACTGAAGCAATCAAGGGTACACCTTAAAACTCTAGTGGGATTGTACACGGGACACTGCAGATTGAAATACCACATGCACAAGACGGCCCAGCGGAAGACGCCGAGTGCCGCATATGCATGGAGGGAAATGAATCGGCAGAACACATACTGTGTTCGTGCCAGGATCATCAGATTTATTAGAAGTCTGGACCTGGTGGGAGAAATATAAAAGGGTGTGAGTCACAATAGATCGATCGGTCGCGGTGGAAGAATGTTATACCCACTCACTTTAAACCTACCTACTGTCATTTCCAGGACTCTTCTAAGTCCGGGAAAGCGTTCATTATAGCATTGGGTCCGGGGAATTTTTATTTGGCAAAGTCAGTCCGGAAAGTAAAAATTTTTCGCACCCAGTACTGTAATGAGCCATTTTACGGATTCAAATGGGTTCTGGAATTATATTCAAAAGCGATATGATATAAGATAAGTTAATATTACGCTGATACCTACATACTGGTAATCTAAAAAAAACAGTTTCGTTTTTAATAAGATGGTATGAAATAAAATGTTCCACGATACACGGCCGTAAAGCTATTATTACAGCACTCGTTTAGAATTTCCAGACCCGGCTCCTTCGACGCCTCGTCTGTAAACATCTAAACTCGCTACTGTAATAAATCACTAGCCGGCATTGTAACGTAAATAACTATTTTTTAATCGTTATTTTTTTTTTTTAATGTAAGCATATATTAGGTTTTTTTGTATAGCTTTATTGCACCACTTAAGTTTCCTGTGAAGTCAAAAAAAGTGTTTTTACCTTCTGCAGTCGACTAATAATTCTCCCTGTTAAAATATTTTCTTTTATGTACAAATTGCTCTTCATCTGTTGAACTGGAAATTAGTTTAAGGCGATAACTTTGTTATTTCTACAGTGCAACGATTACGAAACTAAGTTGAAATATGCATTTTTAAAGCAGTATTTTAAAAAATACATATAATGTGCCATATAAAAAAAAACAAAATTTAAAAATATATGTATTTTTTTTGTTTCATTTTCTTGGTCCCTATGAACCTGAAATGTTTGGAGGCCTGTTTTACTAACCTTATGACATCTTTTCTTTCTTTTTTTTTTAATGTCTTAAAAATTAACCGATTTTTTTTCCAGGTATATCATACAGTGTAAATGCACAGGAACTTCTAGTTGAACCTTGTTTAGAAGGTGACCAACAACTTTTAGAAGCCCTTGCTCCTAATCCAATATTGGAGTCAGATCTGTTATCTCTTGATGAGGGCACTCTAAAATCTGAACTTAACAGTGAAGCTGTTAACTCTACAGTTATAACATCAGTTAATGAAGAAGTTATTAATAATTATATAAATTGTTTGTCTAATCAAAATCTTGACAGCAATAATGATTATAAAATGCATACCAGGAGAAATTGCTTAGCTAATGTTGATGAAGAAGAACAACTATGTAAGTGCTGTTTGTAAGTGTTGGTTTAAATTAAGAAGTAATTAATATTATAAATGTTTTAGTATCATGTGTTTATAGCATCATGGATAAGCCCATATTAACCAGAGCTCGTGCTTCTTTGCCTGAATCATATCTGTCAGTTTGTAAAATTAATCATGGTAAGACTTTAACGTTTTTATTTTGTAATTTGTAAAGTATAATTATTCTAATAATTATAAAAATATTTAGGATTGTTAGTATATGGAGACATCAAACGTTTTGAAGAGCAAAAGCGGTTCGCATCATCAATTTTTTTTATTGTTTTCTAAATCGTCTGCGCTACCAGTTTCACTAGCAAGCTAGGAAACAAATAAAAACAAACCAGTTATTTATGACCTATTATGGGTGTTTTTTTTTTAATAAAATCTAGCTGCTGAAAATATAAGACTAGCATTTTGCTGCGACTTCGCCCGCATGGACTACGCGATTTTGGCCGGTTATTCCCTGTTCTCGCGGAAAAATTTCATACATTTGATACATGCATCAACGACGTCTGCCCTTAGGTATCTGGCTCCCTTTACACTCCGTTACGTCACATCACATCACGCTCCCCGAGCTCCGTCACACACTTTGCGGCGTAAAGCGTGTCTTGCGATTAAACATTATTAATTTATCGTATTTCATTTGTTATTATTTTCTATAATATAAATGGTATTTGTGAATTACTGGGACTTATTTCTTATACAACTTTTATTCGACTTCTTAACCCCCGAGGGGATAAAGTTTCAAAAATACTACCATTTTCTATTTTTCTGGGTAATTAAAAGACTAATCAAAAACATCCATATTTACAACTTTTAAAATGACTATTTTTCTATAGAAACTTTCATTCCCATTTTAACCCTTACCCCAAAGGGATGTTTTTCAAAAAATTTTGTAACAGATCATTTTTGATCGTAATCGATAGCCTACATACATTTTTATACTTCTAAATTCAGAAATAACAAAGTTCAGAAACTTTACCAACTCGCATATTAACACCTTTAAAATGTAACGGTTTTTTGATACAAACTTTTATCGCCATTTTAATCTCCCAAGGGATGTTATTTTAAAAATGTTAGAACAGATAATTTTTAATCAAAATTAATAACCTATATATCAATTTTCAAAGTTCCTCACAAACTTTTACCCCCCGCCCCCATTCTACCCTTTTAAGGGGAGGAAAGTTTCTTAAATCCTTTTTTAGCTAAAGTTTCCTATTTTTCTGGTTAATCAGAAGTCGAAAATTTTTTTATTTTTTTTTTCTAGCAGAGGTGTGCACGAGTAAAAAAAATGTATTCGTATGATCTACGAGTACGAGTACTCAATAAAATGTATT
This sequence comes from Listronotus oregonensis, assembly GCA_019359885.1. Taxonomy (NCBI): domain Eukaryota; kingdom Metazoa; phylum Arthropoda; class Insecta; order Coleoptera; family Curculionidae; genus Listronotus; species Listronotus oregonensis. The sequence goes on along the minus strand of JAHBCN010000831.1, from coordinate 179,710 downwards.
TGTAAGTATTTTACTCGTAAGTAATTTTACAGAGGCAGCCTACAGTTACGGGTAGTACTCGTAAAAGTACGAGTAAAGAGTACAAATACTTTTACAAATTTAAAATGTAATAAAAGATGCTAAAAAGTAATCAAAATTAAAAAATGTCTTTATTTACCGCAGTACTAAATATTACTTACCTTTTAACACAAGGATATAAAATCTTTAGGTATATTATGTATAGGTAAAAAAACCCAAAAACAAAATTTCTTGAAACCTAAAGTTTATTTCTAAAATAAAAACATATCAAACTTTTAAAAAAATACAAGAACGTAAAAACTAAACATACATTCTTTGCGAATCACTAATATACATTAAATACTCTAATTCGGCTAGGTTTTTAACTAATTTTGCTTTTTCTGAAAAACTGGATTCATTCTGAGGAAAACTTGTCCCCGGAACGTTCTCATGTGTTTCAAAATCATCAAAATCAAAAAACTTATGTAAAGTATCACAAGCAACTCTTTCAGAGTTTTCATCTACATTCTCTTTAATATCAATAAATATTTGCTTGCCTTACCACCATTTTTTCTATTGATGTTAAACTTGGTGGCAGCGGGTATGTTTTACTAATAAAATTATACCAGCGTAACTTAAATTGAGGATGTACAACCGAAGCTATTATAGCGCTATGTACTTGGAGTCTAACGTAAAAAAAAAGTTTAAACCTACTTTGCAGTCCATCCAGGCATGCTTTAACTAAAGGCGATGCAAATTTAAAATTGATTTTTGATAGTTTGCCTAGTTTATTTTTAGTGAAGCTAAACATGGGAGCAAAAGGCCTTAAAATGTATTAGTTTCGCCTTGCAAAACATCTAATGTAGCTGCCAATGGTTCCATCACTTGACAGTATTCTTCCAAATATAAAAGTTCGTTTTCAAAAAAAACATTTTTTTAAATTTAACCGTTCAAACAAATCAACCATTTTGTTTTTGTTGTTTACAATTTTCGTAGTAAGAATTCCAACGTGTGGCTCCAGGGAAAGAAAGTGTATGCCCCAGAATCTCTAGAATAACCTCTGAAGATTTCGGCGCGGCTGCCCCGCCGCCAAAGAGTCAAAGCGCACCGCCAAGCGGCAAATTTCTTTGTCGGGTGCCGCGCGATACGGTGAAGAACATAAGAGAATGACAATAAAGAAAATATACTCGTATACTACGAGTAGAATTTTACGAATACATTTAAATTTACTTGAAAGTACGAGTAATAAGTATTTGAAATTAACAATACTTATGAGTAAAAGTCATGAGTAGTTTTTTTATCCGTAACCAAAATACGAGTAAAAGTATTCGAGTACTTGGGCAGCTCTGTTTTCTAGCCTATGTTGATCAGGGATATTGTAAGATTCTAATGGTAAAAGGATTTTTTAAATCGTTTCAGTAGCTTTGGAGCCTATTCAATGCAAACAAACAATCAAATCTTTTCTCTTTATAATATTATAGGATAGAAAACATATCGTACCCTCAAAAAATTGTGCAGTCGCATATGTCGCACTGGACTAAAACAACAGTAGTTTTTTTTTTAACTCTTTTCACGACATTCCATTTTTTCGGAATCACTGATATAGAACAAGATTTAGTTCGTCAAAGTAAAATATTACTTTTTATTGGACAGCCGATGAGGTTTAGGACATGTATTACTTATCGTTATAATAGGGAATAAACCAAAATAATAATGATTCTGTTACATAGTATTGTATATAGGATTAAAAGAATTTAAATAAGATGTTTTAAATTATATAAATAAAAAAAAATAAATCATGTTCTTAAAATGCATATTTATAGGCAAAAATCCAAAAAATAAACAATATGGTCAATGACCACATGTATCCTTATGGAAAAGATAATTACTTTGTAATATGTCAAGTATTTGTGAAGTTTGAAAGCCCAAAACTATTTCCATGTGTACATTTACTTCAGTTTGGAATTTTGGATTCTGCCAATTAGGTTTCATAGTTCGCGTGCTTCTTTTGCGAACTAGTGGCCACTGTCAAATTTATATTGTTCAGGTTATCTTTTATTTTGACGTTAAAAAATCACATAAATTGCAAGTGTCTTTGTTAGGGGTTTTCCTCGTAGGTTAAAATTTTGTAGAAAATTGCCTTGTATGTTAAGAATCCTATCTTGGGGAGTTTATCTTCATTAAACAAAGTATAATTTTGTTAAATGTCAAATCAAAAAACCCAAACGTTAGTTCAAAAGGCATTTAAATTTTTACTTTTCTATAATTTTTTAACAACACAAACCGGCTTGACATTTCGATGCCAGAAAGGTCTTTTTTAAATTCACACAAGTTGAATTTGGGGTTAAAATATTAAGATTTATTATTTTTACAGGATTTTTATTTTTTGAATACTTTTGACTTTAAACAGATCTAAATTTCAAAAATTATCAATATAAGTGAAAATGTGTTCTGTCGGAGCACGGAGTTTATCCCCATTCTTAAATTAATTCTTTTGTGAAAATATAAATTCTCTAAAACATTAAAAAAGCTAAAAGTTTTTTTAAAAGGAGGAGCGTTTATTTCTTGCAAAGTAACAGTTTCGGGATAAAGTTTTTTTTGAAATAAATTATTTTCTTTTAACCATCCTAAAATTTTAACACAAATAAATGCCACTTAAATAATCCCTTTCCCAAAAATTTGGGGGTTTTGCAAAAAAGGAAATTATTCTAATTCCCCAATTTTTAATTTAGTTTGTTTGCCGCTTTAAAAGGAACATCCCCCTAAAAAAAATTTCAAAACCTTTTATAAATTTTTTTTTTTAGTAAAAATTCATTTTTTTCCGGAAAAACATTTAGGAATAAAATTTTTACCCTTTTTAAATTTTGGTTTTTAAAAAAACCTTTTTGATTTTAAAAAGGATAAATATTTGAACCCCCCAAACGAAGGGGGTTTTAAAAATTTTTAAGGGTTTTTAATTTTGTTTTGAAAAATTTAAATCTTTTAAAAATTAAATTTTATTTATAAAGGTTGTTTCCCCCCATTTTTGCTTTTCAAAATTTTTTTAAAACCTTTTTAAATTAAAAATCCCAAAAAATTTTTTTTATTTTTTTTTTTTTTTTTTTTTTTATTTTCCCTTGCTTCTTTTAAAATTTTTTTTCTTTTAATTGAAAAAAAAAAAAACTTTATAAAACCAACCCCCTTTTAAGTTTAAAAAAGAGATTTTTTCTTTTTTTTTTATTAAAAAATATTTCCGGGCCCCAAATTTTTAAAAATTGGCAAACAAAAAGAGAGGGGGACAAAACCAAAAAACCTTTTTTTTTAAAGGGCTTTTAAACGCCCCTTTTAAAACGGGAAATTTTTACATTAAAAACTTTTAAATTTTAAAAAAACCTTTTTTTAAATTTTAACCCAAAAATTAACTTTATTTATCTGTATTAATTGGATTTGAATGGGAAGGGCTTATTTAAAAAAAATTAAAAAATAAAAATATTTTTTTTTTAGGGGGGTTTTCCCCTTTTTAAGGAAGTTTCCTTTTTTTAACAATAAATTTTTTTAAAATTTTTTTTACAAAAGGGTAAAAAAATTGTTTTTTTTTTTAAAGAGTAAGATTTTTTAAAAAAAAGGGCCCCTAAAAGTACGTAGTTTAAATTTAAAAAAAATATTTTTTAAAATTTTAAAATTTTAAAATTTGAAAAAAAAACATATTTTTGGTAAATATTTTACCTTTTTTTAAAAAAAAAAATTTATAATTTTTTTAAGGGGAAAAAAAAAAAAAAAATCAAAAAATTTTTTTTTTAAAATAAAAATTTTTTTTTTTTGGGTTTTAAAAAAAAATCTTCTTTTTTTTTTTTTTTATTCGCTATTTTTTAATTTTTTTCTGAACTGGAAGGGCCGAAAAGGCTTGTTTTAAAATATTTTTTAAAAACGAAATTTCCAAGAACTTTTTTTAAATTTTAAACCCCAAAAAAAAAAATTTTTTTTTTTAAATTTTTAAAATTTTTTTAAAGGGTTTTAAAAAATTATAAACCGTTTTTTTTGGAAAAATATTATAAAAAAGGGTTTTGTATTTTAAAAAAAAAAAATTAAAAAAATTTTTCCCAAATTTTTAAAAAAAACAAAAAAAATTATTTTTGAAAAACCATTTTTTTTTAGCAAAAAGGGACGCTTTAAAAAAATTGTTTTAAAACAATTTGTGTTTCCAAAATTTTTTAAGATTTTAAATTAAAAAAATTTTTTAAAAAAAACATTTTTAAAATTTTAAAAAATAAATTTTTTTTTTAAATTTTTATAAAACCACAGGAAAAAAGGACTTCCCCAAAATTCAAATCCCTTTTAAACGGGGTTTCCCCCAAAGGGAAAGACCCCAAGGAAATTTTTTCGGGGGGATTTCAAAACATAAAAAAATTTTTTAAAAATTTTCCCCGACTTTCCCGGGGTTTTAAATTTTAAATTTCCAAATTAAAAGATTTTCCCTTTTGATTATAAGTTTTTTTGTAAACCCCAATAGAAAAAAAAACCCCAAAAATTCCCTTTGTTTTTAAAACCCCGTTTCGGGTTTTAAAAATGGGAAAAGGGTTTTTTAAAGTTTCGTAGTTTAAGCCCCTTTCAATAAAAAACAAAAAACTTTTTTTTTATTATTAAGGGATAGAAAAAAATTTTACCCAAAAAAGTGCAGTCGCTATGCGCATGGCTAAAAAACGATTTTTTTTTAATCTTTTCCCATTCCATTTTTCGGAATCCCAATAAAAAGAAGTTGAAAGTAAAATATTTTTATTTGGGAAGCCATGAGGTTTAGGACATGTTTTTGTTTAATGGGAAAAAAAAATAATAATGATTTGTTAATAGTATTGTATAGGTTAAAAGAATTTAAATAAGATGTTTTAAATTATATAAATAAAAAAAAATAAATCATGATTCTTAAAATGCATATTTAAGGCAAAAATCCAAAAAATAAAACAATATGCCCGCTCAGTTGACCCCACATGTATCCTTCATGGTAAACAGATAGTTATCTCTTGTAATATGTCAAGTTATTTGGAAGTTTGAGTAAGCCCAAAACCTTTTCCATGTCGTACATTGTTACTTCGAGCTTTGGATTATTTTTGGATTCTGCCATATTAGGTTTCATAGCTTCGCGTGCTTCTTTTGCGACTAGTGGCCATCGTGCTCCAATTTATATTGTTCAGTTATCTTTTTTATTTTGACGTTAAAAGAATCACATAAATTGCAAGTGTCTTTGTTAGGGGGTTTTCCTCGTAGGTTAAAATTTTTGTAGAAAATTGCCTTGTATGTTAAGAATCCTATCTTAGGGTGAGTTTCATCTTCATTAAACAAAGTATACATTTTGTTTAATGTCAAATCTGTTGTCAAAAATTTCGCTTCCGTTTCAGTCCTGCAATAGTGTAAAATGTATGTTGGAAATTTCGCTATGTGTTGAACAACCTCAGTTTTATCTTCCTCGGATATCTTATTATGGCCACCAATTGATAAACCTTTTTGGTCTTTAATGTTTCCGGTTTTAATTTTATTTTAGTGCAGTGTTTTGGGCAAATTCTCAACGTTTGAATTTAAATATTTCTTGTTTTTTCCTGGGAGCCGTCTAGATTTACTACCAGAGGCAGCGCAGCCTCTTGGACTTTTTGTGCCTAATCTCCCATTATCTTTTATACCAATCCTTCCATCCTAGAATTTCGCCTTCTATTGTTTTCTTTGTTTCTTTTTCGTTTTATGCCTTGTACTTGTATTGTAGCTGCAATAAAACCTGTTGTGGCAATATAGCTCCCAGGGTTCCAGAAATGTTGAAATATATTTTCCCTAATTAAAAATGAGACAGCTAACGTTCAGGTTTAAATAAAAAGCAACGCATGTCAAAAGAGATCCAAGCACCACCCGACAAAGATTCCTGTCCTTCGATCTCCCTTATGGATAAAGATAATTCTGTAGTTCAGGACATGCAACTTGGTAACGTTATCAAAAGAGGTCACTATGGTCCAGCTTGGTGTTTGAATCACAGGTCCACGTATGATCTACGCGGGTACGCCGGAAGCGGTTAGGAGCTACTAGAGTTTTTGGGGTCACTGAGTACGATGAGAGGGTCGGTTAACCTTCATCACGTCAGGTTCGAGGTCATTTGAATGTCAAGTGAAGAAAAAAAAAGACAAATCTGGACAAATTCATGCGTATGTTTTCGAGGTCGCTGAATCCGAATCCGGCGATTATTTACAGTTTAGACCCATCCATATGCATACATTTTTCCTATGCATTTTTTCACTTGACCTTCAAATGACCTTGAACCTGACCCTATGGATGTTAACTGACCTCAGATTCGGAAACGCCGACCTCGAAAACATGTACGAATTTACAAACACTTCAAAATAACCTTGAAATGACCTTGGATGACCTCTAGGATAGATGTAAATAAACGGTGGATTTGGATTTAGCGACCTTACAAACATATGCATAATTTTTTTAAAGGTTTTTCCTATGTTTTTTCTACTTGACCTTCAAATGACCTTGAACCTGACGTGATGGAGGCTAACCGACCGATCCTCTCATCGTAATCTGCGACCCCAAAAACCCAGAAATTGTCAATATTGTTTTCCTGGAAAAACCGATCACCCCCCCAAAAATGTTGAAAAAACAAAAAAAGATTACAAATTTCTCCAATCGGCCAAAAATATCTGGATTGTCATAACGTTGGTTATATAGAAAATTAGAAAAAAAAACTTCTGATGTCACCTCCATAAACGTTGTAACGAAGCAAATCTAACTAAATGGTTTAAATTGACCTTTTTTGATGTCAGGTGTCTGTTATAAAATTTGCGCTTTCTTAGTTTTATACCTGGGCTAGTTCACCAACAATTTCTAAACATTTAATAATTAGGTATATATTTTTGACAAATAACAATCTGAAATATGTAAGAATTACAAGAATGTTGGTAACATAATCCAAAAAAGTGAGCAGTTAGTAATTTTAGTGTTAAAATTGTAGAGAATGCAGTTCTTGCTAAAAAACCTATACCAAAACGAACCCAGTTTGGACCACTTGAAGGTGTGCTTGTTCAAGAAGAACCATCAAAAATTAAAGAAGAACATAAACCTATACATTTTTTAATTCTAATAGAAGGAACTGTATATAGCGTAAACGTGTCGGATGAAAGTAAGTAATATATAGCTGTGATTTCATATCGCCTAAGATAAATATTAGTATTTTAGATTTTTTTGTCTGTTATTAGAAAAAAAAAACATTAACTCAGGTAAAGAAAGTGTAAACGTTATCTTTAATAATTAATATGTTAAAACTAATATTGAACTTAAAATTTACAAAATGTAACAGTTTTCGCAAATTAGGATTTAAAAAAATATAAGTTATGTTTTGTATGAGTGTTAGTCGTTTCTCCTCTCATAAAAGTCTCAATCGACCATTGTAGAGTTTACCAGTCGTTGAAGTCTTTCATAATCTTGGGCGATGGTTATGCAACTTAAACAAGAAGAAATATTCGATCCCAACTTAATTTCGCAAAACTGTTATGATCCAGTTGGATGTCATCAAGGGCTAGGACGCTAACTAAGAATTGTAACTAAGCGGACTGTCTTTATGATAATAAGGCACTGTACAGGGTGGCGCTTTTTCGATGGTTTTTCAGAGTATTTAAAAAACTACAATATATAAAGCAAATCTGAGGGCACATTTTCAAGGTCGATTTTTTAAACAACTGCTAACTTGATTCGTCTTGGAGATACAGGACGTTTTTTAAATTTTGACCATTTTAGTACTTCTCTGTATCTGGGTTGTGAGTAAAAATAAAAAAATAATAAAAATCAAGTTTGTGTAAAATACATTGGCGTGCTCAATTTTTTTAGCGGTTACAGTTTTAAAGATATAATGCAAAGTTTCTTTAAGGGACAACCAGTTTATAATTCTACAATTCGTTTCAAACTAAAATTACCTTAGTATTGATTCTACACGTTTCATATAATATTAAAAAAAAAGTTTTTTGTGATAAAAACGAAATACATGAAAAAAAAACATCAAGAACCTGAGCATAGTATTTAAATTTTGCACTGCTGGTATAACATTTTATTATTTATTATTATTTTTTTTAACGATCCATAATGCTTGGTTGCCCTAACCGGGATGCGTAATTACATACTAAACTATTACTCAGAGCACCGGAGATAGAGGTTGCTCTGAGTCGCAGTATAGATTGTAGTGACGAATACGCGCGAGTTTTCACTTCATAATATACTACAGCCCAGAGCGGCGGTTAAAAATATTATATAAAATGCTGTAAAGCATGTTGTATTACTATGAAAATGTGTTGAAATTCTTTGGATGGGTACAAAGGTATTTAAACGGTGTTTTTATTGCCTGCATAAAATCCTCAGACAGATTTATTTTGTTTAATGTCCTGAATTATTGTATTGATACAATACCTGCTTTAACCTTACTCTCTTATAACTTTTTAATAACAAAAAGCATAAGCATAATAACGTGTTGACAGATAAGTACTACATCACGAGGGAGTTATTTCAGAGGTACGTAGAGGGAAGTATTGTCAGAGTTCTCAAATGTAGGTGGTACCACAGTTGTATATTTTAATTTCTTAGAATTGAAGTAGAAATCAAACCAGTTTATTTAGTATTTAATTTTTCTAATTATTACAAAAAAATACACTTTTTATAAATACGTGATGAGAATAAAATCATATATGTAAATAAAACAACATTAGGCTTAAAAAACGGGCATAGTTGATATAAAATAAAATTATGAAGATAAAACAAAATAAAATAAAATCGGGCATAGTTGATATAAAATAAAATTATGAAGATAAAACAAAATAAAATAAAATCGGACATAGTTGATATAAAATAAAATTATGAAGATAAAACAGAATAAAACAAAATCCTAATGGAACCAGACGTAAACGTTATTTTTTTTCCACGCCGAACATTTTTTATATTAGCAAATGGATGTAATCTGTAGGAGTTTTAATTTCTTCAAGACATTTATTTAGTCGAACGATAATGTTTGTTGAGTCTGGTGATATGTTATTTTTAACCATTTCAATATTTGAAAAATTTTGGCGTCATTTTTTTTAGTTGTAAGGTTATTAGCAAGAGGATAAGTAGTTGAATTGCTAACATATGCCATTTCTTGAGAAAAAAAAAACCATCACTAGGTGCTTCACAGTTAGATGGTTCTTTGGTGCCCTCATTAATAGACGTATCCATCATGTCATCAAAAAACATTTAATCAATATTATCCCCCATCGCTAATTTGGCCAAATTTTTTCTATCATTAGCGGTTATTGGAGGACTGCATATTATAGTCAAGATTAAAATTCTCCTCTACGGAACACATATGCTTTCAGAAGCGCCCTCCTTGTCCAGCAATACAATTACACATTCCGATATCCTTATCTACCGTATAAAGTAATTTATCATCATTTTCTGAGGTAACTAAGTATTAACATTCAGATATTTTATTGACCAAAATGTTTTTTGCGTTTGATTTTTTATTTTAGTTATGATAACGATGGAAGTAACAAATAGGGTACCATAAAAAAGTTTTAAAAAACAATAAATAATAATATTATTAGGAGTTCATAATAATCCAACACATTTTGACACTATTAAAACATGCATACATAGCATTTTACATAACATTTTTATCCACCGTTCTGGGCCGTAGTATATTATGAAGCGAAAATTTGCGCGTATTGGTCAGTACAATCTATACTGCGATTCAGAGCAACTTCTGTCGCCGTTGCTCTGAGTAATAGTATAGTATGTAATTACGCAACCGGAATATCTAGCGAAAAACATTTTCATTTTTTTTCACTCTCTCAATAAAAAAATTCAATAATATATATTTCAAAGTAGTTAAACTCCTTTTGAAAATTTAAGAACGCAAAAAGCTGGCAGTATGTAATGCCTATTTTTGGGTTAAATATAATACAAAATTTTGCAGTGATCATTTGTTTCTAACCAACTTGCATTCAATTAAACAAAGTGCGTAATTTGTTAACTAAAATTTGAAATGGAATTAGCTAATAATTTAAAAATAATATTTATTATTTTCATAAAAGTAATTAACTTAGGAATTGATGAGTTTATAACAATATAGATTTTAGACAGGGTGTGCAAAATTTAAATCTTATTAGGTTTTCCTTAAATTTTTACACATAACCAATCTTTAAAAATAAATATAAAGCGTATTATATCAGTAGATAGGTAATTTTATTGGGAAACAAATAGTTAAATAATATGCAGCATGTAACTCGGGATCATATCTTCAAAACCGTAACTGATAAAAAATAATTAGGTACGCATTCTACGTAAAATTCTAGATAAATTTGGTATTTACAAATTCATTTAATCTTTACTAACAACTGAAATACAGAGGTGTAGTGAAATTATCAAAATTTAAAAAACGTCCTCTATCTCCGAGACGAATCAAGTTAGCCGCGATGTTGTTTTACCGTTGCAGTTGTTTCGAAAATCGAACTCGATAGCGTGCCATCAGATTTGCTCTATCGCTTATAGTTTTCCCAATATCCCAAAAATCCATCGAAAAGGCACCACCCCTGGACAAGTCATTTGTGTGCTACAGGGCCATTTTGACTTCTTTGCTAAACTGCTGGCTTCCCCTGATCAAATTGTAATTATTTTGTAGTTTTTTAATTTACTCCTCTAGGCAAAATAATTTTTACCTCGAATTGCACTAGCATGTGATAAAAATTGGGAAGCCATTTTTATGAATGTTGGAGGCACTGTTATAATAATTTTCTTTAGACATTTAGGACGCTCTATTATATAGTTTTTCTCCATTATATTCATCCAAATTTGCTGCATAGTTGTATTTAGCCGCTAGGAGTGGCCAGATCAGGTTTATATAAAATATTAAGGTTTTTGCTTATAAAAACCTTATTAATAAAAGTTATCCGTATTGTGTAGATAACAATATTAATATTTTATTTTTTAAATAAAAAATTCCTGGCTTAAAGATTTCTTAATTTGTTTAACCTTGGCTCCAAAGTTCTCAATATAAGTCAGCATCCATCTCCGAATGTACTAAGGCTAACCCAAGAAACCGGACTGTTCACATCAATAGAACTTTTTTTTTTTGTTAAGGGATTTATAAAATTACAGAAAAAGACCTGTTCTAGTTATTTATAAAAAAATTTAGAAAGACATTTTTATATGTTTTTTTAAAGGATGCCCATATTTCTTATTTTTAATTTAAATCTTTTAGATTTCTTATTATATTTTGGTTTTATCAACAAATTGCGTGATCTAAGTTTTTTTGGGCCAATTAAAAAAACTTGATTATTTGAATTTAAATTTGACCTTTGGATGACTTTTCAATGGCATGGTGTCTTAGTAAGGTAATTCGTTCGTAACTAGTTAATTATATATACCAGAATTTGGTTTCCTCTCGAGGGTCAATCCATATCAAATCGACCAGGCGATTGTTTCGACCATCTCCGATTTTGATTATTTTTGGCACATTTATTCTGCTTACCAAAAAACTGAAAAATTTAAAATTTTAGAATTTTTTGACTATAGTCGGAATTATATATACTTCGTTTCACGAAGGTTTGTACTTTCGTCATCAATGACGTCATTACTTGGAAAAAAGGGTTGTCGTAGCTAATTCATATAAATTCAATGCTGTTCACATTTTTAATTAAAGTTAGGCAATATTGATGCAAGTACGTTTAAATGCGTTCTTTAGAGCACGTTCAGAATGGTTTTCTAATAAAAATTTTAATTCATCATGATCCGATTGCACCAATAAAATTTTTAATTTTCTTAAGGTAAAGCTAAGCTTAAATCAAAAATTCGATTGGACCAGAGTTATCGGCGGATTCAAGATTCTCTTTATCTCAGCCTAAAAATATCTAGACTTAACGTTATTCTTGTCTCAATTTTGTTTTTTTGTGTTTCTCATGATGAAAGACCATCGAAACCCCGATTTTTTAGAAAATTGGTGTTTTAATCGGCATAATGGAACAAGTAATTATCCGAATACAACATTTTTAGCAAGATTTAATTTTTTAAAGCCAACAGTGTTAATTAAGCCTTATAAAAACCAGAAAGAAATACCTGCGATATAACGATTTGCAGTTATTTTAAACTCTTTCCGATTTTCGGGCTAAAAAAAGACGGTCTATAAATTGGTTTATTTTTTATAATATTCTTGTACCGTGCTATCTTATACCTTGCTAGCAACAAACGTTTTCAAAGAAATATAGTCATAATTTACATTTTAATATGTACACCAATAACAAACCACAAGAATAAACAAATCTACTTACCTCTAAAACTGCAGTAAGTAGTAACAGGTTAATTCCTGCATCTCTCCTGTGTTAAATAGTCAATAAGGTTTAAAATCATATTTTGTTCACCTTCTGAATACCGTCGAGGCATTTTACACAATAAAAATACGAAAATAAAAATAAAATCTGACCTTACTTTTGACAAAACAATTTTTTGACAAGTTTGAAAAATGACATAATTTTATAACCCATATTTTAGGATATTATTATTGTAGCTTTAAAAAATCAGCTGCTGAACGGCAGCCATTTTGATTTTAAGAAACGACCAACCTTTTTGACGTCATTAATTTGTTTCAGTCTGTTTTTGACCTTTTTAATTTGTTAAAAAAGGTAAGGAAACTGATGACGAAAGTACAAACCTTCGTGAAACGAAGTATAGAACGTTTCACGAGGATTTGTACTTACGTCATCAATGACGTCATGACTTGGAAAAAAGGGTTGTCGTAGTTAATTCATATAAATTCAATGCTGTTCACATTTTTAATTAAAGTTAGGCAATATCGATGCAAGTACATTTCAAAGCGCTCTTTACAACACGTTCAGAATTGTTTTCTAATAAAATTTTTAATTCATCATGATCCGATTGCACCAATAAAATTTTTAATTTTCTTAAGGTAAAGCTAAGCTTAAATCAAAAATTCGATTGGACCAGCGTTATCGGCGGATTTAAGATTCGCTTTATCTCAGCCTAAAAATATCTAGGCATAACGTTATGCATTACAGCATGCAAAGAAATATAGTCATAAATTACATTTTAATATGTATACCAATAACAAACCACAATAATAAACAAATCTACTTACCTCTCAAACTAAGTGGTAACAGGTTAATTCCTGCATCTCTCTCCTGTGAGAAATAGTCAATAACGTTTAAAATCATATTTTGTTCACCTTCTGGATACCGTCGAGGCATTTTACACAATAAAAATACGAAAATGAAAATAAAATCTGACGTTGCTTTTGACAAAACAATTTTTTTGACAAGTTTGAAAAATGATATAATTTCATAACCCATATTTTAGGATATTAATATTGTAGCTTTAAAAAATCAGCTGCTCAACGGGAGCCATTTTGATTTTAAGAAACGACCAACCTTTTTGACGTCATTGATTTGTTTCAGTCTGTTTTTGACCTTTTTAATTTGTTAAAAAAGGTAAGGCAATTGATGACGAAAGTACAAACCCTCGTGAAACGAAGTATACTCATTTGTAGTTACGTTATCCAGTTGAGAAAAAACGTATGTCGTAAATTAATAATTAGACATTTTTGTCAATCAATATTAGGTTAGAAAATTTACTGTCGCGTTCAGAAATTCATAGTCTGTTATGTTTTTTTGTATACGTTCAGAAATTAACAAATGATGATTTAGGGCTGGTTGTACCAACAATTTTAAGGAACCCTTAGCACAAGGTATTCCTTAAAATGGCCAAACAAGCAATCTGATTGGCTACATTGGAGATTTAAGGAACAAATAACGCTAAGGGTTCTTTCACACGGGGAGCTTCACGTCTCTCGCTCCTATACAGGAGCTCTTTTCGCCCCTACCTGCCTGACGCGACTCCCGGCTCTCTAGTCTTGTAGTATTTATTTATTAACAAACTTAGTAACAATTAACAATTAATATGATTAATCATGAATAATAAACAAACGCAGCAGATAATTTTAAATATATTGGCTTTTTTTCAACTAGAAGAGGAACAAGTTTGAAGCGCAATCGCACTTCAAATTGAGAATGTAATACAACGAGCAGTAGATGTACCAAAACTGAGCTTACAAAAATTGTGAATAATAGGAAGAATGGTATAAAATTATTTTAACCTCAGGGAAAATTTCAAATACTCATAATTTAATTTACTTGTTTATGAAAAAAATACTGCCTGGATGAATATGTTAACACATCAAAATGTAAATATAAATCCAAAAATAAAAATACAAACTCAAAAAAAACAAACATATTGCATTGCCAAGTTAATGTAATTGTAACGATAGGATTAAATACTTAAATGACGATCATGAAATAAAATTTGCAAGCACACAAAAGCTCAATCAGTCTCGTCAGTATTGTCAGAGTCCGAACTAAAGTCAGAGATATTGTCTTCGTCGTCGTCGTCTGCGTTAGTCGTAATTACAAGTGGCGGAATATCAGAGGCATCACACACTCGTATTGCCTCCCAAGCCGCTTGAATTACCTTTTCTGTATGAATTACATATTTTTGCCATTGATCTATAGAAATTTCGTTTATAACCCTTTCCCATGTAGCCAGAACTTCTGAAGGTGACCCTTAAGATTGGAAATATATTGATCGTATTTTCGTTTACATTCCGACCATACCATTTCAATTGCATTAAACTGGCAATGGTATGGTGGCAGTCGCAAAATTTTGTGTCCTAAAGGTTTAACATATTCATCAAGGTAGTATTTTTTTCATTAGGGGGGTTTTTGCGCGCAATATTCCATATTTGATCTTTCATGGCCTTTTCTGGAAAGTTAATGTTCTCTTTATTCAACCATTCGATCAGTCTCTGCTTTGTCCAAGGTTTTCTCGGGATTTCTTCTAATAAACCAGAATGGTAACTTGCATTGTCCATGATTATTAATGACTTTGGTGGAAGATTCGGAACCAGCTGAGTTTTAAACCAGTTTTCGAAGTTTTTCCTGTTCATATTGTCATGATAATCCCCCGTCTTTAATCCACTTTTAAATATTAGATCCGCGCCCTTGATGAAGCCATCTTTGGTTCCGGCGTGGACCACAATATAACATTGACCTTAAAAAAAATAAGTTAACTTAATTTTCTTAAACATCAGAAATAGGTAATGTTCCATGCACATAGTACTTACAGTCAAATTCCCTCATAAAGCCCAACCTTTAAATTTTTTTAACAAAAAAAATTAAAAAATTATTTGGATTGTTTGGGAGAAATGGGAAGTACGCCACGTGAGAATGTCTCCCAGAAATTCACTGCGAAGCAATATTATGAGCTTCAAAATCTGTAATAATCCTTAAATACGTCAAATTAATATTTTGCATTCCTATGCTATATATTGCTGCACTGAAATTATTCCTAACCATCCGCCAGAGTCCCATCGCCTGACGATTCCTAGCCGTTTGCGTTTTTTACTTGCAAACGCGTTTTTTTAACCAAAACAAGTCTAACCTAACTAAACCTAATCAACCTAGCCTAACCTAATTCACCTAATTTAACTAACACGAGTATTAAGCCCTGCAAACGTAAACTGCTAGGACTCGTCAGGCGGTAGGACTCGGGAGGATGGTTGAAAATAAAACTTTTCATATATTTCTTACATTGCTTCGCTGCGATTTTTGAGAGATCCAGGAGTCTTTGAAGGGCCATCATAGCTCCCAAACTATCCTATTGGACCTACTTTTTAATTTTTTTGTACTTTTATAAGCTGATAAAAATATGTAACAGACGAAATTATGAAGAATTACAAGGCACCAGTTTTTACTTAAAAAAATAAAAAAACATATTTTTACCTTCACTGTTTTTTCTTGAATCCGAGTGTTTGTTATCATCTTGCCAGCTACTACGAAATGATCCCTTGCTAAAGATCCACGTCTCGTCAATGAAAACTTCAGTAAAACCTTCCGAACCTAAATTTTTATTTTTGATATACTCCCTTAAAAAATGTATTCTTTTATGAACAATATCTGGCAAGTCCATTAAATAATTTCTATTATTAGATTTTTTCCACCGGAAGCCTATACTTTTGATCCATCTTCTTAAGGAGTCGATGGAAAATTCAAAATTTTCAAATTCTTCCCTAAACTTTTGTTTTATTGTTGCCAACGTAACATATTCTTTTCTGGCGTACATAGCATAAATTGTGTCCCGAATTAAATTTTTCAAATATGTTGTAATTTTGGTTTTTGCGGTGCGGTGCTTGGAAGACATATTGGAAGCGTAATCCTGGTCTAATTTTATCCCATTCTTCCTTATATTTGCTATCGTCGTTGGGCTCAATTTCGTAGCATCTGCCACTCGCTGTATTACATTCTCAGTTTGAAGGGCGATTCCGTTTCGGACTTGTTCCTTTTCCAGTTGAAAAAAAGCCAATATATTTAAAATTATTCGCTGCGTTTGTTCATTATACCTATTATATCTTTTTCTCAGCATTTTTTATGCTTTTCGAAATAACAACAAGTTGACACACCAATGTTTTTGATTGACAGTGACGGATACTTTACATAACCAAAAATATAAAAAATGAATAATGATCAGACACCCATTTTTTTCAAAAATTTGTTGTCACCGCTGTTTGGAATATACTAAACAAAGATAAACAAAAATGACGTCATTACAAATGAGTATAATTTGGACTATACTGGTTTTGGTTTTATGAATTTTTGAAAATAACAAATTTGTCAATTTTGTTCATGAGGGGTTCTAATAAAAAGCTTAATATTTTGAAAACTATTACAGCTACCGATATGAGCGATACCTTGTTTTAAAGGTCTTCTAAATACCTTTAAAACGATGTGCCGCAAGCTTCATTTTTTTGAAAAAAAAATTCGAGATTTACGAAGAAATTTTTTTTTTTTTTTCAAAAATCTCAAAATACCCTATTTTTGATTTTTTTCAAAAAATTATATATTTTTCTTTATTGTTTTCTGAACATATTTGCCAAATTTTAGGATGGAGAAATGATGGGTTCTTGTTCAAAAAATTATCAAAAATACCTATCTCAATTAAATTTCCTATTGTTACTCACAAAAAAGGCAATATTTTAAAAACGTGTATAGCTAATGCAACCAGCGATATCTTGTTTTAAAGGAATCTTTAAAACTCATTAAACGATGTATCCTGTGATAAATTTTACTCAAATATTATTTTATTATTATTAATTTTTTAATAATATTACCTATATCTACTAAACTTAAAACAACAAATATTTTTTTAAACCTAAACAAAACAACATAATTTTGACATAACACCGTTGGATGGTACAAACATCAATTTGTAAACTAAATATATATATATATATATATATATATATATATATATATATATATATATATATATATATATATATATATATATATATATATATATATATATATATATATATATATTTTGTATTTTTTTTTTAATTAAACATTAAAATATTTTGTAAAACAAAACCATGTACATAATAACGGATATCAATAATAATTAATACAGTTTTTTATTTAGCTTTTTTTGCAAGATAGCAGAGGAATCTTCCATTTCTCTTTTTGAAATATTATATGTTCGCCCAGTGGTCGTATTGGGATGAACTTTTTTTAATATTGAGGTTTGATCAATTACCAAAATATCGGCAGGTTTTGGATAAAAGAACGATGGCGCAGGTCCATGTGGATGTAGGAAAGTAATTTTAAACTCTCCACTTTCTATGTTTTTCCCAATTATACAGCCCAGCCACCAGAAATTGTCATATTGAATTGTGACAAATCCAGAATCAATTTTCTCAATTTCTGTTGTTGCCAAACCAGCAGCTGAAACTAGTTCATGAATGTGTTCCTTATAACTCAAAGAAAAAGGTTTAACTAAAATTTTGAATTCTGATATGGGGATTACAGCAGTAATTTTTGTGTTCCTGGTATTGTTTGGGCATAACGAATCTTTCAGATATTTCGTGGTTGGTAGTCATCCGTCGTACAATTTAAAAACAATACCGGAATATTTTTTCTGCAAATGCAAAAAGATGTTCTGGGGTCATAATTTGCTCTTCATATGGTCTTTGAAGACTTGCCTTGGCAGCCAACCTTTTACAGTGCCCTAAGCCATCACAGGCACTTTTTCCGTGGGAAGTAGCAAAAAAATGCCATTCTGCTTTAATTCCAAATTCCTTAAAATGGTGACAAATGTTAAGAAAGTTTTTTTTATTTTTATATTGTGCAGCGCACCCATCGGAAAAATAAAATATTTTGGATAAATTTGTAATTTTTTCCTGCAAATCTGGAATCAGTTGGGATAAAAATAAATGGAACGCAACTGTATTATGAACTAAACAGTCGGAAATAAAAACATAATTTAAATGTTGGATCTCGTTATACTCATTCTTAAAATAAATGACAAAAGGGTGCAATGTGGCCTGGGTATTTGTCCAATGATAGGACTGAACTTCGTCTTGTAATACAAATGAAAAATTTTCAGCAAAATCACAAGTTATAAGGGCTTCTCCTATACTTAGAGCATTTTTAACTTCATTATAATATTCTTTTGTATGTTTGCAAAAAAGAGTGAGATTTTAGTTTAAGTAAGTCTTCGGTAAATTCATCAATAAAATCACTTGTGGATTTGATTATTGTCTCCATATTACACCTGTCTACTGTAATCCACTTTTTATAGGTCACAGTGTCAATCAGCTCTTCCTCAAATTTATCTTCTAAAATAGTTTTTAAATTTTCAATTCCAGGGCACATTTCACATGTGTCCAAATAACAGTCAACACCTGGTGGATTACAAATCATTTTGCCTAATAAGGAATTGTAATCAGGAAAAATAGGCTTTCCTTGGTCATCGGTAATTAATTTGTTAATTTTGGCCCCATTTATCATCAGCTTTATGTTCTGGTGAGTTGTGCAAACACACACTGTGTGTGTTCCGCTTTTTCCGGCTAATATGCAATTTTTAGGTCGCAATTCACAAAATTTGGATAATCCGATTTTTATATTAGGGTGCTCTTGTTTAAAATGCAAATAAATTTCTTTTACATTAGCTAAAATCAATCTTTTTGCAAGTATTCCTTGGCTCCACCTTCTTTCCTAATTACAACAAAATCTTTTTTCCAGGCATCGCCCTACTAATATCGTCCCTTAAATAAAATGAAGAAATAATTTGAGCCACGTTTTCGTCAAGAGTTTTGCTGGGCTTTGGATTGGGTGTTGACAGTATTCCTTTTCTTTCACAATTTTTTTCACCATTCTGGCCATGTATTGTGAAACACCAAATTCTGTGCAAATTTTTTCCCTGGTCCAACTAATGGGAAGACAAGATAAAATGAGTATTTTTTCAGTTCTTTTGTTACTTTTAAAAATTTTTCCTTTAATTGTCTAATTACTTCACATTCATCCATTGCACTGTTTTCTTTGTCATTCTTCACTGTAGCGATATTTCTTCCATCAATCTCTTGTCAATGCAATTTTCACCTTCTCAGCCTTTTCTTTGGACAGACGTTTTCGTTTTATGGGTGATTCCCCATAAATTGGAGAGACTGATTTAAAAGTTCCAAGGACTTATCTTCTTCCATTTTATAGTCAGAATCGGCACATCCCAAACCAGAGGGTCTGTAACAAAAACGATTAATTTAAAATTATTTTTAAATGTTAATTTTTTTAATTTAATAATTACAAAAGGCAAATTAACGGTTATTTTTTTTCAAAATAATAGCTTTTTTTATTGGATTTTTTCTTAAATGGCAATACTACTTGCTATGAAAAAAAAAGTACAACTGGCAACGCGTACCCCAATTTAAAGGGATGAGGTCATAGAAACACTCGTCAAACCTTCAAAAGAATTCCGCCGGCTGTTCTCTCTTTTAAATCCTTACTCTTTGATTTAATGTATATGGTTAATACAAATCACATTTTTCATATCTTTGTAAAAATTCATATTTCAGTACGAAATTTTGACATTTCAAATTAGAAATTAAATAAAAAAATAATTAATAAAAAATATTATTTTATTATTACTTACCCTGGTTCTGGGGATGCCTGCTCTTGTGAATGTTCTTTTGAGATTTTTATCCTGCAATTATCACATATTTTCATGCCACTTTTTACACCTTTAAACGAACACATCCACTTTGTTACGTTTCTTAGCTTTCCCGAATGTTTATTTTGATTTAAAGGGTTGCAACAAAACGCCGAAATTTTCCACTTTTGCGTATGGTCTGCCATTTTCGCAGTTTTAGAAAGAAATGACAAAATATAAATACCAAAGCCCTGTCCTTCCTTTTCGCTTACTCTAAATTTTCCTGTTTAAACAAGAAATTTCCTGTTCGAAATCTTGAGTGGGAATTGGGAGAACCAATCAGAAGTAAAAGGGGCGTGATTTTAAGATTTCAGGAACAAACAAGCTCATTTGGAAAATATGTTTTAAAGGAAGGATTTAAGAATCTAAACAAGAAAAAACGTGTCTTTTATATAATATTTTTATTACTATATTCTAAAACATTTAAATAAAATCCAAACTAAAAAAGTGTAGGTGTTATGTGACCCGTAATTTATTAGGTTTTAAAAGGCCTAATTTAAACAAAGCATCGCTTATTAAAATATCTATCTTAGTTTTCAAAATATTGCCTTTTTTGTGAGTACCAATAGGAAATTTAATTGAGATAGGTATTTTTGATAATTTTTTTAAACAAGAACCCATCATTTCTCCATCCTAAAATTTGGCAAATATGTTCAGAAAACAATAAAGAAAAATATATAATTTTTTGAAAAAATCAAAAATAGGGTATTTTGAGATTTTTGAAAAAAAAATTTTTCTTCGTAAATCTCGAATTTTTTTTTCAAAAAAATGAAGTTTGCGGCACATCGTTTTAAAGGTATTTAGAAGACCTTTAAAACAAGGTATCGCTCATATCGGTAGCTGTAATAGTTTTTAAAATATTAAGCTTTTTGTTAGAACTCCTCATAACCAAAATTGACAATTTTGTCATTTTCAAAAATTCATAAAACCAAAACCAGTAGTCAAAAAATTCTCAAATTTTAGATTTTTTAGTTTTTTGGTAAGCAGAATAAATGTACCAAAAATCATCAAAATCGGAGATGGTCAAAACAGAAATCACCTTTTTTGTGGTTGATTTCATATGGATTGACCCTCGAGTGTTACTCTAATTACATAAATATTACTTGTATTTCTGCCAAAAATATATCCTAACATCTATTACAGATACTTCCAATTGGATGGGTTTTGTTAGAAAAGCTTCAACATATGAAGAACAAAACTTAATTATATCACAAGAAGGTAATGGATTATACTTTACAACGACCAGAAATATTCTTCCCAAAGAAGAATTAAAAGTAAGTTGTTACATGTATAAGGGCGTTTTTTCTACAAAAATCTCCTTTTTAAATATGTCTTAGTAATTCGATTACTGCCAAGTTAGTTTTTTTACCTTGAATTACATTATTATCTTAAATGAAAAAAAATATATATATTTACTGTTTCTTTAGTGACCAGGCTTGGGACTTAAAAGTTTTTAATTGGCTAAACTAATTTTCAATTAATTACAGTGTTTAAAAATAATAGTATTTATTTATTGTGTACAAATTACTTTATTATTTAATTTAAAAGTATTTATAAAAAAATAAAAGTATACACGACAAAAACGTCAATTTCTGTCATCAGTAGATCCTTCTCTTGTCGAACACGAGTTGAGCTTGTGAAGCTTGGATTATTACTCTTTTAACTGGATCTGGCATGACACGCTCCTTAACAATTGTCCTTTCTATTGTCTTTCACCTTAACTTTGTTTTAGGCCCTTGTATCCTCCGGTCAAATAATCGGGGTCTGCGAGCCTCGCCCTTAAGCCTGGGGCGAGTGGGGTTATTAATGGTTCTTCTTGAACCAAGCCTAGAGGGTTATCGCTCTCGCTAAGTCTGCGTATTCTTCTGGTAGCTCCGGCTAGCTCGTTTCCGGGGAACAGGACTCTTAAGCACCTTGACCTTTGGAGATTTGGGGCTGCTCTGCTGTCTACACCAGGGCCGGCGTCTACTGGCATAGTAGCGGCCTCTAGCCCTTTGCTAAGTTTGTAGATTCCTCCATAACGCCATTTCTGGCACGCCCGCCACTCCTAGGCGGCGTTCTCAACATTATGAAGTTTATAAATTAAATAACTTCGTGGGGCCAGTTAGGCCGTCCGTAATATTTCGTGATATGACACGGGAGACCTTCTCAGAGCCCTCTTTCTAGTTGGAAGGGCGGCCGACCTCGGCCTGAGTCCCTATTATCAAAATTCCCAACTTGGCACACCAAGTGCCACTACTCCCTGGGCCGACTTCGGCCAGTCGTCAATATGTCGTATATGTCTTGAGAGACCTTTTTAGAGTCCCCTTTCAAAGTTTGAAGGGCGGCCGACCTCGGCCCGGACCTTCACTAACAAATTACCAACTTGGCACACCAAGTGCCACTACTTTCTGGGTCGACTTAGGCCAGACGCCAACGTCCCAGATTATGGCCAGAGATACCTTTTCAGAGCCCCCTGTCAACGTTTGGAGTACGGCCAACCTTGGCCCCAGCCTCCACTGGTAGATTCCCAGCTCGGCACACTAAGCGCCACTACGTCCTGGGCCGACTTAGGCCAGACGCCAACGTTCCAGATTATGACCAGGGAGACCTTTTCAGAGCCCCCTGTCAACGTTTGGAGGGCGGCCAACCTTGGCCCCAGCCTCTACTGGTAGATTCCCAGCTCGGCACACTAATCGCCACTACGTCCTGGGCCGACTTTGGCCGATGTTTAAATTGGGTAGTAACGTTTCATAGATCTTTACTCTTCCTTCCTGGAAGTCCTGCTCGCGGCCGACCACGGCGGTCGCATCCACATCGCCTGAGAATAATTAAAACATGGGCGCCGGAATCACCTGCTGAGGCAAGGTGTCGGCTGCCTTCTTTTATTCCTAGAAAATCCCTATCCTCCTGGGGAAACAGAACGCCCGTAGCACTGGTCGACACACAGTGACGGCGAACGGTTTCGTACCTGAAAGTAAACCAGAAGTCTACGATTTTCTTAAAGCCGGGCGCCGAGGAGGTTGTTAGACCTTCGGCCGCTCCCGATACTACAACACAAATAAAACTCCAGGTTAAAACAAAAATCCCATAACCTCGTTGGCCACATCCTACTCGATAACCAACAGGAATCCTATAAAATCCAGCTCAACTTCACAGAGCGACGACTAAACAAAATAAATTTCCTTAACTAAACCTGGGAGAGCCGAATATACTTTTCAGTAGACGGCCTCGTCCAGATTAAATCAGTTTTTTTTTTCCCTTTTTTGGGGTTTTTTTAAAAGTTCGATTTTTTTTGTGAATATGCCGTATAAGTGCGGGCTGGGGTTTGCCGTGGTAATTCCCTAATGGGCCAAAGTTCATTTTTTTTGGTTTTCCCAACAAAAACGAGAAAAAAAAAAATGGTTGCAATCAATTCCGCGAGACGATTTGGTCCCAAATAAAAACACTAAAGTGTGAAAATTACATTTTACTACAGGTAGTATTATTTGGATTATTTTAGGCAGGATAAAAACAGGAAATTTATCACAGTAAAAAAAAGCCTCATTGGGGGAGATAAATTCTGTTCCTATTTTTCCCAAATTGCCCTTCCTATTTTTCAAAAAACACAAAACTCAAAAGTAAGGATGAAAAGTTTAAAGAGCTTGATGAGTTAAAATCTTTTAAATTTTTAAGAAACAAAAAAGAAAAGAATTTAACCTCATAAAGATGCTACATTTTTAATGATTTCAGGGTTTTTTTAGGGCTGTTTAAACATTATATTTTTTAAAGGATGGGTGGTTTTCAGTAGTAAATTAAAAATTAATAAAAATTTTTAAATTTTTTTTTTTTTCCTCCGGGCCCCCTATAATAACTTGGGCAATTGTAATTCATATGAACTTAAACTTAGAGACTTTTTTATATGGCCAGTTGTTGTGTGTTTCAATAACAATTTTAAAAAGTCTCCTTTTAAAATTGACAATTTGGATGATTTAGGAAATGTTATTGATGCAATTGATAATACAATGATGTCCCCTTTAGGTCCTAGTACCGAGAACTCTACCGGCCTTCGAGTAGCATACCCCAGTTCGTACCAGATCATGAGTCTAATTCATACCAAACCAAGCCCCAATCTAAAAACAAAAAGCCCCTAAATTTTGTTATAAAATATTCTTTCAAATTTAAATGGGTCGATGAAACCAAATTTTTTTCCCAAAATCAAAAATTTTTTTAGAACGTTAAGGTTGTTATGTTTACCAAAGGAAAGATATAGATATTCACCTAGTACCAGGTTTTTTATGTTAATTTTGTTTATAAACCCCCCATGTTAAAAATATTTACGTAGCCATGCTCTTATCTTACCTCATCCCGACACAAAAAAAAATATTTGTAATATTTTTTTAACAGATCCCCATATTGATAAAAAAAAATTTTTTTTTAACCTATTTTTAAAATTTTTTCCATTATTTAAACAGATGAAAAAATGTTATATTTTTTTTAAATGAAAATTCATATTAACCCCCTATTTGGTTTAAAAAAAGCAGGTAATACTGTAGGTACAGCAAAAATAATTTTTGTGTAGCATCATCCGCAGTAGCATTCATGAAACTACCCCTTGCTAAGTCTTAAAGAAGTTATTCATATATGTCCTGTGTCCACAGTAAACCCCAAATTTATATCGGTTTTTTAAAACTAAAAAGGAAAATTTAAAAAATTTTTGGTACCTAGTTTTTTTACAATTAGTGACAATAATGCAATAAATAGAAAAACAATGAGTAAGTTTTCAGATTTAAATGAACTTAACATATTTTTTTCCCATCCTATAGCCCCCGAAAGACCACTATTTTCCCTTTTTTTCCCGGTACATTTTTTAAAAATTTTTTAATAAGGGGAATTTTTAAAGATCAAACCCCCTTTATATCCTGATTTTGGGGAAAAAGGAAAAAAATGTGCCGCCTTTTCTATTTTAAAAAAATGCATGAACTGGAAAGAGCCCCAAATTCTAAAGCTGGCTATTCACTTTGATGAATTTGAAATTTTTTTGGAATTTTACAATAAAAAGTCGTTTCTCTCTCAATTGCTCTTAAAGTATCTATGTAAACAGAAAATTTTTAAATCCTTTTGAGAAATGCAAAGAGCAAAAAATTTGATAATACAAAAATTTTTTTTATTTTCATTTCTAACACATTTTTTAAAAAAATTTTGCTCTAAAAATAATCATAATCAACTGGTAAAACCCAGGAAAAAAAAAAATAAAAAACCCTTTGTAAAATCAAAACCCCCTTTCTTTTTTTAAAAAAAACACCTAGATAAAAGTATGATTAAACTCCCAAAATTTTCAGTAAACCCCCCCAAATTTGACAGTAAAACCCCAAAATTTGACAGTAAACCCCAATTTTTACGTTAAAAATCAAAGACGGGAAAAACCCCTTCGTGACACTATAATGACGCTAAAATCTGCATTTTTTCGTGTATAGGAATATCGGGGGTTTTTCTTTTAAAATTTTGTTTTCCCGAAAAAAAAAAGAATGGGGGGGGGGCTAAGGGTTCCCCTTCACGTTCTGGAGCCCCCCTTTTAAAAAGGAAAGCCCAAAACATTATAAAAATTTACATAATATAAAAACTTTTCAAAAACCTTTCCTGCTAAATATTTTTTGGCCCGATTTGATGACGTCACGCCCCAAAAAACCGGGCCTTTTCTTGTATAAAATTTGCCTCGTTCCCCGGTTTTCCTTAGATGTTGACGCTGGGGCAGTCAAAAAGCCCGGGGCTGGGGTCCGGGGGTTTTTTTGGATGCCGTAGCACTCTCCACTTTCCTTTCTTATCGACCTATATCGGTTATTATAGATGGTCACTCTCCTAGCTTTCATCGATTTAATGCTAAGTATCTTAGACATCAGTATTCGCATCGACTCTATTTCTTCTTCATATCAACGATCTTCTCTCTTCCACGATCATTCCCATTCCTAATTTTGCTTACTATAGAATTCCTTCCCCATTTACTCCAATATCTAGTTTTTTAAACCGGTCTGCAGCAGGACCTGCAAAACAAAGTTATTTAAACTTGTAAACGTTACTTTGTAGAAAAACCTTAATTGACATAAACACATAATATATACCGCAGCTTTAAAAAGGTTTTTCTATTTTGGCCAAAAGATTTTCCCCCTTTTTTTTTAGTAGGTATTTGAGGCACTGTAAATTACGATACTTTTTTATTTTAAAAATGCTCCCGCCCCCAGTATAGCAGGGCTAAACCGACACTTTGAGATTTTAACAAAACATTTTTTACATACAAAGGCAACTATTGTCAAAGAGGCAGATTATTTTACTGGGAAATTCTACCTACCAGGTGATCAAAAACCTAATACATAAGTACGAGTGGGTAAGTTGAAGTGCAAGAGAGAAGGTACATTGGCCACTGTTTCAGCTGTAAGCAACGTCTTTTAGTAGATTTCGCTGAAGTGGAAATTAATACAAAATGAATTAAAGTGTTCACCAGAGGATACATGAAAAAATGTTTAATTTACTGACTTATATTAAATATAAAAAGATAAATTAAATTTACTTTACCTTTTTTCATACATAAATAAATACTTACTTACTCCGTAGCTCTACAACCCAGGGTGGGCCTTGGCTTCCTTGACTATCTGCCTCCACCTGGAACGGTCATGGATCATCTCCCTCCATTCTTGCTGGTCTACTCCAAAAATAGCCAGATCTTTAATGATGTTATCTCTTCATCATCTGAGCCTAGGTCTTCCCAGTGGTCTTTTTCCTGGTGGTGCTTCCTCCTATACCCGTTTTATTAGGCGATCGTTTTGACATCTCTGCACGTGCCCTGTCCATCGTAGTCTGCCGGACTTTATCTCCTAAATAATGTCAGGGCTTTAATATATTTGAGCAAGCTCAGCATTGCTTCTCATTTTATACTGACCGGTCTCAGGGTTTCGAATGGAGCCATATATCATGCGCAGAATTTTTCTCTCAAACCTTCTTAGATGCTCTGTGTTGCGAACTGTCAGTGTCCATGTTTCACTGGCGTACGTTGCTACTGGACGTATTATTGTTTGATACATTACAGTTTTGGCTTTTCTTGTGATAAATTTTGATGTTAGTAGGGTTTGTACTGCAAATGAGCATTTGTTTGCTTGTGCGATTCGCTGCTTAATCTCTTCTTGCATGCTATTGTCTGCCGTTATCACTGCGCCCAGGTACTTGAAGGTTCGCACATGCTTAAAATTGTAGTCCCCTATTGTGATGTTCTGCCTGACTCTGTAACGCGCGGGGTTGCGGGAGACATGCATGTATTGGGTCTTTCCTTCATTTATTCGTAGCCCTATTCTCCGAGCTTCTTTTTCAATCTTTATAAAGTTTTCCTCCACACTAACATAAATAAGTAGATAAGTTTTTTTTTAAATATTTATGTCTACTCAAAAATACTCCGTAAAGACCTCATGGGTGCTGTAAGTTACTTGGTATGCCGGGGCCAATTACATTGCAACGTCTTTCAGCTGAGACAGTTCACTTTTACTTATGTATTACGATCTTGATAATCTGGTAAGTAGAAAGTATAGATTTTATTCAGAGATGAGCCATTCGACCTAATTATAATTTCTTATTCGCATTTCTATAGGTATTTTTTCGGCTTCAGCTCCGAGGAATTAACGAATATAATTTTTTTCTCCGGCAGTTCCCAATAAAGCAACATGGAGTCTCTCTCTTATGCATCCATTTACAGTTCCTCTGAAGAGGCCCCGTATAGGGTATAGGGTCAACGATAGTAACAAATTTATAAATTCACCGTTAAACTGCACAAATTTTCCTTTTTCTTCCAATCCTTACAATCCTCGTCTCGTCTTTATAAAATACCTCTTACTTTACTTAGGACACCCACGTAAAGTTAGTTCTTAGGCTTTAGGCTTTCGTAAGCAGCTATTATTTAGGGGTAGTATTATGTGTGGTGACTTTAACATATGTAGCTTTAAAAAGACCGACGCTAAATATAAACTACTGAAAGACTTACTAGATTCATTTAACCTTAAAAACTTTTGCAACGGACCGACAAGAATCTTTGGAACGTCAAAATCAGCGATTGATTATATGACTACAAACATTGATGAGAGCCTTATCTGTTGCAACATAATAGAACCACACTTATCTGACCATACACTACAGCAGGGGTCTCCAAACTTTCCAGCCTTAGGGCCATACTGATTACTCCAGTAAGTTCCGAGGGCCAAAACCATATTATCATTGTTGCCTGTGGTAAGAAGTGAAATAGTCCACTGATGAAAAAAAAGTCCGAAAAAGTACACAACGTTTAAAAAAGGCTGCAAATCGGACTAAAGTCCATAAAACGGCAACACTGCATATTATTAATTTTCCTGTCATTATCTGTAATTTCTAGATTAGTCGTAGAGTACGTGCCATGAGGAGTAACGTGACACGACATCTGGTGGACACAAGCGGAAATAGGTAGTACCTTCTATCGCTAACAGATGGCGCTAATAGCAGAATAATCTCGTTGGTTCGAGAAAGTTCTGGTGTCTTCCACTCACTTCTAGATGGCAGTAATTGGAATATATAAGAAGGCTAGTGGCGCAACCACAAGTCAGTTCCTATGACACTGTTGTTAAATAAAATATTGCATACCTCCTTAAAACGTGTTTGTGCGTGTTTAAGTTTAAGACATCTTTATAACAGTATTTTGATTTGAATTGTTGCTTTTGTGTGTGAATTAGTAGTATGGAAAAGAAGCGAAAAATTGATAGTGAATGCAGAAAATTCAAAGATCAGTGGAACATTCAGTATTTCGTAATTGAGTCCAGTAACAAGGCGCTATGTTTGATTTGCAATGAAAGCATAGCCGTTCTCAAAAAATATAACATTAAACGTTATTATGAAACAAAACATTTTCAAAATTACTCAAAATATACAGGAAGTTTGCGGACAGAAAAATTCGAAGCTATGCAGCGCGGATTGAAATCGCAGCAATCTTCATTTACGAAACTCAAAACTGAACAAGATGCTGCAACTCGTGCCAGCTTTCGTGTGGCTCTTGAAATTGCAAAACGTGGAAAACCATTCACCGATGGAGAAATATATGATCAAATAATGCATAATTGCAGTAGCCGAAGAAATGTGCCCTGAAAAGGTAAATTTATTAAAAACTGTCAGTATGTCAGCAAACACTGTGGCTCGAAGGGTAGAAAACATCGCTGAAAATATATCCTCTCAACTGTTCGACAAAAATGGACATTTTGAGTGGTTTTCTTTGGCCTTGGATGAGTCAACGGATGTGTCAGATACTGCTCAGGTGTTGATTTATATTCGAGGAGTAGATAAAAGCTATGAGGTGCACGAAGAACTTCTTGATATGTATAGTATTCATGGCACAACTACTGGTACAGATATTTTTAAAGGAGTTGAAATGGCCATTAATCAAAAGAACCTTCGATGGAAAAACTTGAAATGTATTACAACTGATGGAGGCAAAAACATGAGTGGGAAAGATAAAGGAGTGGTCGCTCTTGTGTCAAAGGCTGTAGAAAATGACGGTGGTTCAAAACCATTAGTCTTACATTGTATCATTCATCAACAGTATTTGTGCGGAAAATGTTTGGATATGTCTGACGTTCTGAAACCAGTCATATCAACTGTTAATTTTATCAGATCTTTTGGGCTGAATCACCGACAATTCCGACAATTTATTGAAGAGATTGGAGAAACTGACTTACCTTATCATACTGCCGTACGCTGGCTTAGTTGTGGGAAAGTCCTTCAGCGCTTTTTGAACTTCGAGCAGTGATCGAAATTTTTTGAATGAAAAGCATCGCCCTCTTACTGAATTACAAAACAACGCATGGCTGTGGAAGTTAGCATTCTATGTTGATTTGACAAAACATGTGAACGAACTGAATTTGGGATTGCAAGGAGAAAACCAGCATCTTCCTGATTTATACACTAATATCAAATCATTCCGGAAGAAATTGAGACTGTTTCAATCACAACTACGAAGTAAATGTTTTTCACATTTTAAAACATGTGATATATTCAGCCACACTACTGAGACTGAGTTTCCTATCGATTTTGCAATCGAAACTTTGAGTGCTTTGAAGATAAATTTTGATACTCGTTTCTCGGACTTTGATGCCATTGCGAATCAAATTAAGATTTTCAGAATCCTTTTGATACTGACATTGAAACCCTAGCCCCGAACTTCAAATGGAAATGATTGATCTACAATGCAGTGATATAATTAAGAACAAATATCAAAACTCATCTTTGTTGGAATTTTATAAGAGTCTTCCACTGACACAATTTGATAATTTGCATAAATTTGCTCGTGGTCTGTTTTCTGTTTTTGGTACTACTTATTTGTGTGAGAAAACCTTCTCCAAAATAAAGTATACAAAAAATGTTTACAGATCGAAATTAACTGATGAGCGTCTTAAATCTCTTTTAATAATTGGTACAAGTAAAATTAGTCCACAACTACAAACTATTGTCAGTGGAAAATCTCAATTACATAAATCTCATTAGTATTTCATATGTCATTATGTTTGTTATAAGTTATGTGATTATTTAAAATGTATAAAATGTTAGTTGGATTCATTTCAATAATTTGTTAGTTATTATATTCTGAAGTTAAATTTTCTGCATATTATACATGTCTTTACTCATTACAATTCTGTGTTTCTTTATCCAACTTATCACAAAAACAATAACAATAAGCCTACAAGAATGTTATGAGTTAGCGGAGTTAGTCCATGACCATATCAATGTAGATGTCATATTAATAATTATTCAACATAAAATTAGAATACTTCAGTAAACTAAATTTAATTTGCTATAAAAATTATTTGTTCTCTAAAAGGAGTTTTCAAGTATGCTAGCTCTCCGCGGGCCGGACAAAATCTGTCCGCGGGCCGGATGTGGCCCTCGGGCCGTAGTTTGGAGACCCCTGCACTACAGGAACTGAAAATTAATTTAGAAATAAAGCCAAAAACCTTAAAAGCCAAATCAAGAAAAATAATCTGTTATCTATTTTTTGTAGAAAAATAAGAACTCTCTCTACAAAAAATCTAGATGATCTCAGAAAAAGTTTAAGCCACGAGAACTGGGAAGGGGTGTACACAGAGGATGTAAATATGGCATTTGATAGCTTTTTTCAGACATTTGTTTGGCACTACAATTCCACTTGTCCATGGAATAATATAAAAACAATGACCAAGAGCAACAACTGGTATACTGCGGACTTAAAAAAAGCTAAAGACGACATCTACGACTTATACATGTTAGCACTACAAACCGATAATGAGCACCTGTGGAACCATTATAGAGAAAGAAGAAAAATGTACAGGAAAAATATCACACAGGTAAAAATAGAATTCAACCAAACACGAATTGAAAGTGCACCAAATAAATCAAAACAGATCTGGGGCATAATAAATGAAGAGCTTGGAGGGAAGAAGCAAAACACGCCAATAAACCTAGCCATAAACAACTGTGAATTATCTGATCAGGAAAGTGTAGCCAATGAATTTGGAAGGTACTTCGCAACTATAGCAGAAGACAAATTAAAAAGTCACTTTGGGAACATAACTTCAAATGCACCCACAGTTACTCATCGCCAGCCCAATTCATTCTTCCTAGAGCCAGCCACCGATGTGGAGATCCT